>JASPKZ010002331.1:317500-320000 GCA_030220185.1 Diploptera punctata
TCCACCTATCCACCTATCCACCTATCCACCTATCCACCTATCCACCTTCCACCTATCCACCTATCCACCTATCCACCTATCCACCTATCCACCTATCCACCTGTCCACCTCACCTAGCCACCTATCCACCTATCCACCTATCCACCTAGTCCACCTATCCCACCTATCCACCTATCCACCTATCCACCTATCCACCTATCCACCTATCCACCTATCCACCTATCCACCTATCCACCTATCCACCGATCCACCTATCCACCTATCCACCTCATCCACCTATCCACCTATCCACCTATCCACCTATCCACCTATCCACCTATCCACCTATCCCACCTATCCACCCATCCACCTATGCCACCTATCCATCCACTATCCACCCTATCCACCTATCCACTATCCACCTATCCACCATCCACCTATCACCTATACCTATCCACCTACCACCCATCCATCCATCCATCCATCGACATCCATCCATCCCATCCACCCATCCATCCACCCAGCCACCATCCACCCATCCACCCATCCACCATCCACCCATCCACCCATCCACCATCCACCCATCCACCCATCCCCCATCCACCCATCACCCACACCACCCAATCCACCCATCCACCCCACCCCAACCACGCCTCCACCTTTCCACCTTTCCACTTTCCACACCTATCCACCTATCCACCTTCCACCTATCCACCTATCCACCTATCCACCTAGCCACCTAGCCACCTATCCCCCTATCCACCTATCCACCTAGCCACCTATCCACCTATCCACCTATACACCTATCCACCTATCCAACCTATCCACCTAGCCACCTATCTATCTAACTCTACCTCCTATTCTACTTATCTGCTATCTACTAATTTAGCTATGTACTATGTAGCTGTCTAGCTATGTACAATCTAGCTATGTAGCTATCACTATCTACGATCTACATCTAGCTCTCGGAGCTATACTATCTATCGATCTATCTATCTATCTATCTATCTACTATCTAGCTATCATATCTATCCTATCTATCCATCTACCTACCACCTATCCACCTATCCACCTATCCACCCTATCCATCTAAAATCCCCTACAAATCCACTATATATCTAATCCACTATCCATCCCACCTATCACCATCTATCCACCTATACACCTATCCACCTATCCACCTACCACCTATCCACCTATCCACCTTCCACCTATGCCACCTACCACCATCCACCTATCCACCTATCCCCGATCCACCTCCACCTATCCACCTATCCACCTATCCACCTATCCCCCTTCTTATCTCATCCATCTATATATCTATCCGCTATCCACCTATCCACCTTCCACCTAATCCACCTATCCACCTATCCCACCTATCCACCTATCCACCTACTCCACCTATCCATCCCCTTCCACCTATCCCAATCCACCTATCCACCTATCCCCCTATCCACCTATCCACCTATCTACTATCTATCCATCTATAATCTATCCATCTATCCACCTATCCATCTATCACCTATCACCTATCCCCTATCCAACCTATCCACCTATCCACCTATCACCGATCCACCTTCCCCCTAGCCACCTATCCACCCTATCCACCTATCCCCTATCCACCTATCCATCCTATCCACCTATCCACCTATCCACCTATCCCCTATCCATCTTATCCACCTTATCCTACCTATCGCACCCATCCACCTATCCCCTATCCACCTATCCCCAACCACCTATCCAATCCACCTATCCAACCTTCCACCTATCCCACCTTCCACCTACCACCTATCCACCTTATATCCACCTATCCAGCTATTACCTATCCACCCTATCCACCTAGCCACCTATCCACCTTCCACCTATCCCTATCACCTATCCACCTATCCACCTATCACTATCCACCTTATCCCCGATACACCTTCCACCGATCCACCTATCCACCAATCCACCCTTCCCCCTTTCCACCTATCCACCATTCCACCTATCCAACCTATCCACCTATCCACCTATCCACCTATCCACCTATCCACCCATCCACCATCCACCTATCCACCGATCCACTATCCACTATCCACCTATCACCGTTCCACATAGCCCACCTATCCCATATCCACCTATCCACCATCCACCTATCCACCTATCCACCTTCACCTATCCACCTATCCCCTATCCACCATATCCCCTATCCACCCACTCCACCTTCCACCTATCCACCTATCCACCTATCCACCACCCCTATCCCACTATTCACCTATCCACCTATCCACCTATCCAACCTATCCCCTAGCCACCTATCCACCTATCCACCTAGCCACCGATCCACCTATCCACCTACCACCTAGCCACCGATACACCTATCACCTATCCACTTCTCACCTTTCCACCTTTTCCACCTATCCCCTATCCACCTATCCACCTATTCCCCTATCCCCGATCCACCTATCTCCACCTATCCACCCTATCCACTATCCACCTTATCCCACCTATCCACCTATCTATCTTATGATCGTATCTATCT